>BMAO01013400.1:0-23870 GCA_019973975.1 Trichonephila clavata
GGACGTTGAGTCTCAACAGATTTAACGTGCATCAACCCCTCTGTTTTAGGCCCATCGATAGCTTAGGTTAAATTAAAATACTCATACTCAAAATTAAAAACTCAGTGGACTGCGTTGTATATATGTCTCTTTATTTCGAAGGTCCATGGCCAACTCCTCGCTCATTGCACTCTCACTCCCCGCGTCTTAGCTGGGGCACCCCAATCGCTGATCATATTTCACCTCCCCACATTTGCGAAGCGATCACAGCTTCTTACAAGTGGCGAGGCACTCAACACCCTCTATACATTAGGTCTTCAGTGGCCTTGGGCTCGAGCTCGTGACATGCCGGACATGAGTCCGTGATCATAACCAATAGGCTACAATGACCACTCATTTTTTTGATTGAACAACATTGTTAAAATGTAAGTATTGGAAAAAATATAGCTTTATGCTATATATTTTTACAGAAGATACTTTTTCAATAAATTACAAGGAAACCATCGTTTCTTTCAATAATTCTTTCTTCAATACAATTTTGGAGTTATTTATAATGGTTTCTTTTATTTATGTAAGTTGGTTAAGTTTATAATTACATTTAATGAAACACTTGAATTTGAAGAAGTGTGAAACGAAGCTGTTTTTTCTAAAGCAAATACATATATGCAAAATAAAATGAATAACATTTTGAAATATAATCCTCAAAAATGTTCTAAAACATTTCATATTGATTGAGTCATTTTAAGGAAAAGAAAAATCGAAAAATTATAAATGTAAAGGAATATGCTTATAAAAAAAGAGTAATAAGACTAAATTTCAGAAAAAACTTTTCCCCTTTTTATTTTGCTGAAAATGCTTCATTGAAACCGATGTTCTTTTTCGAAGTTATTCTATCCATTTTAAGAAAGAAACAAAAAATCCTTTTGGTAAGATTCTTTTTCTATTGAAAATAAATTCATGATTAAATCTATCTCAGTGTCATATATCCATTACAATTAAATGTTTTCTTTAAAAATAAATTACAGTACGTAAAACCATTAAGTAGCAGTATACGTTGTATTTATTAAAACGCAATGACTAATTTTAATAATGCAGTAATAATAACTTTCATTCGCGTTTTCTACTAACAACCGATTTCTTTTTTTTAAAAAACTTATTTTGATGACTGTAAAAGATACTAAGCACAGAATCTGAGAAAGAAATAATGATTTATTGTTAAAGTATTAAAACACATTCTTTAAAAAAAATGAGGAAATTACATTTGGAATAAATTCTCCTTTCAATGCTAATGGACATCAAAGAAAAAGTTCTTTTTTTTTTTCACAATATGAGCATTAGAATTCTCGTGCAAGAATTTTAAGATGCACTTTTTTCCTTTGGAAAAATTGTTGTTTTTTTAATTATAACATACATTAAACATTTTAATGGACAACAAACGTTTATTTCGGGGGCCATGGCGATAACTGAGAGGCGTTAATGGGCGAGCGTGTTCATTCTCATTAGTTGTTTGTTTTCATTTTGCCCGAGAAACACTTTTGATAAATTGGGGTTCGCAAAAATTCATTAATTCTGAAGAAACATTATTTACGACTTATCAGATGAAAATTAATTTTCTTTTTTTTTCTTTTTCCCCTTTAAATTTCTAATTAAAAATAAATAAGTAGAGAGCTTTAGATTCCTCTATGTAAATTTAGCATTTTTCTCCCTAATGCAATTGTTTAGTTTTATAAATATATAAGTACAAAGAATATGTTCTTTTTCTCTTTATTTATAATGAATAAGTATTACTAGCGTACTTTTAATGTTGTTGTGGACTTAGCCAAAATTAAAATAGCTTCGACGAAATCACTTCGATTAAACTTTTGAAATACGAGGTGTGACACAGAAAAAAAAATTTACGAGCCTTACAGTAGTTGCATACGATGTGTAACATCTGACATGTTATCATGGCGAATTCGCAATAGCAACTTAAATACATAAAAAAATGAATCGAGTATGATTGGAAATAATTTTCAATGGAATAATTATATCTTTAATGAAAATTATATTTAATTAACACAAGGAGTAATGCAATTTTTCAACAAAAATAGTTATTCTTGTTCAATTTGGGGAAGAGCGGTAATGATAATTTATGATAACTAAAATATGACACATATACTTGGGTTTTCAAATTATTTAAAAACCATTGAAAAATAGCGTCAATAACAGTACCACTGTTTGTTGTCGAAACATTTCGATTGGTGTTCATTTCGAGCTTGAGTTCATTATTCAAAAAAGTTATGAGTGGCTCGGCTTCTAACAAACTGAAGTTAACTTGAAAATTACCACTCAAAATCATGGGAAGCGAGTGATAGTTTTTTTTTAAAAAAAAAAGAGCAGAACCACCTTCGGTATATGGTAAAAGTAAAAAATGCAAGAAATCTTTAATTTTTTTGAACCGTTTGATTCGGAGAAATGTATACGACCACCAAATTAACTGTTTGTCCATTTTCAAATAAGCATTCTGCCGCACATATGTCCCCAATATCTTGACTAACAATACCCAGTCCACTTGTTTGACGATAAGTAATATCATATGGAGCCACAACATGTGAGGTGTTCTGTTTGCGATAGATTGCAACACCAGCTGCCCTGCTGCCCGGTCGTTTAAATTGTACGCAGCAATCGAAGTCAGGCATCGAAACACGTTAGTCCTTGTCTAACCAGGACTCTGCCAACATGAGTAACGTACAATTTTATAAAATAACGTCAAAATCTGTTTGGTTAGCCCTCAGACTTTGACAATTGAGCGTAAGGATCGCAAGTTTATCCTTGGTGAAGTCTAATAAGACTTGCTGGTATGTGCGAAGTGGATTTAGAGTCAAGCGCAAACAAAACCGAGTTTTTGAATTAGAATCTTTTGAAACGCTAAATTTAACAATTTAAAAAAGGCTGGCAGCTTGATGGCTACTAGAGTTGGACCCCACGTGGATATATCTTTACAAGATCTAGCTAAATGACTTAGCTTCTTCTCTGATCCTAAAGTTAGAAAACAAAACATAAACAAAGATCCCACGGCCTAGACTGAGGGGGGGGGATGAAGCCCCTCCCGAATGAAGGAGAAAAAACAGAACTTTACCGCGAGGGTAGGGAAGAGACACCACCAAGCGCGCTGATTGGACAAATTAAATAGTGCCCGCTTCCCCAACTTCCTGTTACACATTTCCGTCCCTTTTCACGAAATCACTTCCACAAATCTCCAGCATTCGAGAGGAAAGATGTTACACATAAAAAAACGGGACTCGTCCAATAAATTATTATAGGTACAGAATCAGTTATCCGTGATATTATCCCTTCAACATTCACACAATTCTGCATTTGGGGCTACCATTGCTGGCAACTGTTCTGGAACGAAGTTTTTGGAAGGCGCTTCAGGAGATTCTCCGTTTTTCCATAAACCTCGTCAACTGGGATAAATTGGGTTCCCTTTAAGCAAGATTTAACTGTAGTTGAATAGATCCAAATCAGGTGAATAAGGAGGATGCCCTATCACAGCAGTGTTTTTGCTGGTCAGAAACTGCTTGACAGCTTGGGCCGTGTGAGAGAGTGTATTGTCTTGGTGCATCAGCCATCAGTCACTCCCCAATTCTGACCTTTTTTTCCCCTAATTTTTTCACGAAGTCTTTTTAGTACACCAATGTAGTAGCATTGATTAACAATCTGGTCGATGATATGAGTGGGAACCCACTTATATC
This sequence comes from Trichonephila clavata, assembly GCA_019973975.1. NCBI lineage: Eukaryota > Metazoa > Arthropoda > Arachnida > Araneae > Nephilidae > Trichonephila > Trichonephila clavata. The sequence continues at coordinate 3,714 of BMAO01013400.1, forward strand.
ATGAATTTCGGCAATGTTGTGGTCTGCAATCGCTGACCTTGGGCGCCCAGCACTTTCATCATTTTCCACACTGTTTTTCCACACTCCACCCCCTCTTCAACTACCATTGGCAGGCATCAGGGTTTTGCCCCTGCACCTCGGTCTCACTAGCCCACCATTGTGCAGAGAGAACAATGGCTCGGGTTTCTCTCAAAGGTTTCTGGCGACAAGGGCTTGTCTGACAGCTGGTTCTCGAACCACCTCGCCGCCTTTTCCTCTTTTGATGTTACCGCCGCCGTTTGCAGAGGGGCCAGCCTTTTAAGACGGACAATCACTGCTATGGACGAAAAATAATACAGTGATTCCCAGCCCATAGTGTTACCAGTTACAGCGGCGCCGACACTCCAGATGTCCGACAAAGGACAATGACGTCAAAGCCACGTACTCTCCAGCTGTAGTATGCGTCGTGTATAAGGTGCCGTTTTCTTCTTTGTGACTACATCACAAAACTAAAAACATTACTCTCAATTATCCCTTTTCATTAAACCACTTTGTCGTAGTCAATCCAGAGTAAGATATTACGTTCCGTGTAGGTTAGCTTCATAATAAATACAAGGAAGGAAACAAATAATTTAGTAGATTTTAGTAAAAGTATTGAACTTATATAATATTTTATGAGAAAAATAATTCAAAATCTTGTAATAATTAATTTATTTTTAATCTTAGTAACATTGATAATAAAATAATTCGATTTCTTATCTAAATTAGTGGCAAAAATAACTAGAAATCATATTGCAATTTATAATGAAACTACTTCATGAAATCTTACCACAATACATTATCAATCCTATCTCGTTATTTATAATAAAAAATAGTTCAAAATCTAATCGTAGTTTATAGTAAAATCATTCTAAAATCTTAACTTAATCCATTGTTAATCTACTCATAAATAATAATAAAAATAATTCAATATACTATCATAATATATTATTAATTTTATCATAATTTGCAATAAAGATAATTTAAAATTTTATAATTTATAGTAAACATAGTTCTAATCATACAATATAATAAAAGTAATTTAGAGAAACTTATCATAGTTCACATAAAAAAATAATTCAAAACCTTAACATAATATATTATTAATTTTCTCAAAATTTAAAGTGAAAATGATTTGAAAGGACAAATAAAAATAAACACATTCAATTCACAAAATGTAATGCACATCTATGGAAATTATGTCAATACTCAGCGTTCTTTTCTCTGTTTAGCTGCCCCCTCAGGGGGCTCATCTTCTTTAGGCGAGTACGGGTGTCACAATCCCGAGGTACCCTAGTGATCTTTTCATTTTCCCAAGGGGTTTACTGTCTTTGGTAAACACGGGATTCACAAACCGGGGTACCCTAGTGATCCTTCTCTATTTTCGACCCTCTTTCTGTCATTCAATTTTTCCTTTTCTTCTTTTCACGTCTAGATCACAGATTAAAAGATATTAAATGTACTTATTTGAAATTTATATACATTTATGTAATTTGATTACTTATCCATTATTAATAACATATTTTTGTTTACATTTTATATTGCGTTAATTTAGTGTCTTTTTTCTTCAGTTTATATAAATATTTCGCTTATGTTGATTTATTCGTTTTCGACTAACACCGTTGGTTTTCCGACCGCATGTTGCCGTTGCGGCGTCCCGTAAGAGGAAAATGGTCCTGGGGATACCTTTTGCGTTCCCTTTGGCCCACGCTTCGCTGTAGACGGGTGGCAAGAGTGAGCCCTCTCCTGTCAATCGGCCGGTGGTTTCTCTCTTCGGTGTCCCCGGAGAGACATTGCTTTAGGGTAAATGCTGCAGATAAGAGGCGGGGGTTACCCGTTGGATCCTCGCCCTGATGCTGTAGCACTATATTCTGGGTGTACTCCAGGTAAGCGCCGAGCCCGGCATTTGCCAGATGACCGGTACACTGCCTCCCTTGTTGGACTCCGTGGTGGGTGGAGGCACGCCAGGATGAATTTCCGTTTTCTTTTATGGATCCAATGCTGATGTGCCCGGGTAAAGGCCTTATTTTACCCACCCTATCCATTGATCAGATTTCACTTAATACGCGATTTTTATTAATTTCTTTACCGAACAACGGAATGTCTACTAAATCACCTTTTGCTATTCACAAAGCTCTTGTAGGAATAGGTGGTGAACCTAAATCTATTAAAAGACTGCGATCCGGTGATCTACTAATTGAAACACTTTCTGCCGTACAAACCAAGTCTTTTCTTCTCGCAAAAACTTTTCTAGATTTACCCGTATCAATAAGTCCTCATAAATCACTCAACACTTGCCGAGGTGTCATATCTGAAACTGACCTGTTGAACACCCCTGATTCGGAAATCCTCGATGGATTCTCCAATCAATGTGTAATTCAGGTCTGGAGAATCACAATTAAAAAAGATGTTTCAATAATTCCTACAAAACATATAATTTTAACATTTAATAGCCTGAAACTTCCGCCCACAATAAAAGCTAGTTACATAAACTGTAAAATCCGTCCTTATGTACCGAATCCTCTGCGCTGTTTTAAGTGCCAGAGGTTCGGACATTCTCAAACTTCCTGCCGTGGCCAACTAACGTGCTCTAGGTGTGCATCTGTGGGGCATTCTTCTACAGCCTAATGTATTAATTGCTCACTCTAGAGCCTAAATGTATTAATTGCTCTCAACCCCATACCGCCGATTCCAAATTTTGTCCAAATTGGAAAACAGAAAAGCAAATACAAGAAATTAAAACTAATAAAAACATAACTTACTTAGAAGCCCGAAAATTATTAGCCCCTCTTTCATCACAGACATACTCCCAGGCTGTTAAATCATCAATAACATCCTCTTCTACGCAGATAGATGAAAATATCACTAAAATTATATGTCCGCCTTTAAAACTACTTCAAGCTTCTTCACTTCAGAAACAAAATTTATCTCTCTCTATTCCATCAGTCTCTACATCTTCAGCTCAAGCAGATCTCTTGCCATCCACGTCTCCAATAGCAGCTACTATGTTAGAATCTCAGCCACCGATTCCTCTATCTAATAACGTACTTTCCACCACCAATAATATGTTTTCACCTACTGAATCCTCTTCCAAATCAACTGTTCAACCCTCTTCTGTTGTTGTTGAAACTCCCACCTGTACAACATCTAGTACCATAGCTACTACCTCCGAATCCAATAACTTACCATCAACAGATACAACTTCTGTATCTCAGGCTTCAAAACGTTGTAAAAAAAGGCGTCCTACCAAAAACATATCTAACACTGGAAAACCAAAAGTAGAGATAAAAATGGCACCCCATAAACCGAGAAAAAGTTCACCTATTCAAGACACTTCAGATGAGGACATGATTATGTATGTATGATGTATATATAGAAGAAGAGGTGGAAACACCGAAAAAGGATACAATAAAGACTCTACCGGCATATTACTTTGAACCATATTCTCACATTATTACACCTACTCAATATAAAACTGACAAAAGTAATTGTTCTCTCTTTTACAATTTACATTACCAGCAAATGACTGAATTTTTTTTATATAGATTTTTACTTTTGAATATTTCCGCTTTAACCTCTTTCTTGACTTTGTGGCAGGATTCGTCCCCCCACCAAAATGTATGTTCCTTTATTTTTTGAATTGAATTTTAATATTTTAATTTTTAATTTTACTTTGTACTCTTGAAACAGTGTTCTTGTCGGCATTTTTAGATATTTTAAAACGTTTTGAATATTTTAACGAATGTTTGGCGCAGTATAGCCGGCCTCGGCTCTTGTGCCAATAAACCCTACAATCACTCACTCACTCTGTTTAGCTGCTGCTACAGTTTCGGTGAAAGTCCGCCATGATTACAAATTTATATGAAAATGAATGAAAATTAGTTGAAAATCTGACATTATAAAAAATATAAGCAAATATTTTAAGTCACAATAAACGATAGTTGGCAAAAACGTTTTTCAACCTGAAGATCGACATGATGCCCGATATAGAAGTATACGAAAATAGAATACTTATATTATGAAGATAGCATTTTAATACGATGATGTGTATCTTTTTTAATTCGTTCTTTAACCTCTCGGATGCATATAAATAAAAAAAAACTTTTATTCTGAGTTTTCATCTCTCATCTCTAACTTTTTCCATCTTTCATCCAAACGAAATATATTCCAAGATCACGATAAACTACAAATAGCAACATTTTCTCGATACCGGAAATGACGCGCGCTCCTCTGTTCCTTTTCTTAATCCATGCTGCTTCAAATCATTCCTGAGGAGAGAGGCATGTGCTCTGATGGGGATCGGTTGATCGATTTCAGATAAGCGAGGTTTCGGAAGGGGAAGGATGAGAAGCTGTGGGGTCAGCTGGCAACCACATGGTAATCCGGAAAGAATTAATTATGTTTCGGATTTAATGAGGTTTGAATACTTCATGTTTTTTTTTCCTGCAAGGAAATGAGTTAAATTTTAATTGATTTTCTTCTTAAACACAAACGGGTGTTTTTTCACCCATTGTTTTCTTGAAAAAGTTTGTTTCGGATCAAATCCCAAACTATTAAGGTGCCATTTTCTGCGTGTATTGGAAAACTGGCGAGCATGGATGCATATAACAAGCACCCTGGTGCAAATGTATGCACATCTGTATTCTAACAGAATTATTTTAGAATGCTTTGTTTTTTAAATGAATTTTTAACGACGATTTTCTTTTCCAGTTTACTAGATTTCTAAATAAGATTTATTTGCATAATATCCTATGTTCTGTTTTTTTAAGCAGAAGGATTCTTCTCATATTAATTTTGTTTTATTTTCTTATCTTCTTACAATTGTATATCAGTTTTTCGCTTCATTCTGCAGAATTGTTACTTAGTCCTCATTAAAGACATTGTGACGACTTCACAAGGAGTAGCACCCTCCCTATACATGCCGAGTGGGACATCTGGAAAGCAGGTGGCTCGCTTGTGGGTTGAAGACAGTGCCCGTGGTTTTGGTGTCACGGTCCTTTGTCTGACATCTGGACTGTCGACGCTGGTGTGACTGATAACACAATGGACTGGAAATAACTATATTGTGTGCGTCCATAGGCATTTGGTGTCTTAAAAGACAAGCGCCTCCGCGAAACCCCGTGGATCACTTCAAAGAGGAAATAGCGGCGAGGTGGATCGAGAACCAGATGTTGAACAAGCTTTGTCGCGGGAAACCTTCGAGATTGACCAGAACCATTGGTCTGCCTGCACCAGTGTTGGGCTAGTGAGACTGAGGTACAAGGTGCAAAACCTTGGGGCCTGCTGATGGGAAATGACGAGGGGTGCGTAGTTGACCCGCCCCTGGAGTTTAAAAGGGTAGATTTAGAAAAGGAAGGGATCGACCGGCGGAAAAAGACGGACGTTACCTGAACTAGATGAAATAAAAGTTGTGCGGGCAAGTGCCCTCATGACGGGAATGATCTCTCTTTACGTGTAAGTCTGGTCGCGAGGGGCACAGAGAGGACGCTGACGGTTCCTGAGCCCTGGGCTGAGTGGGACTGAGAACATTGTGGGGCAAGCACCCTCCGAACAATTGAAAGAGGTATCGGAGTAATAGGGCTAAGGACTGAAAGAGACGCCACCACCGGCCAGGAAATTCTGCAGTTATTTCGACACTGGACTTAAGTTTTCTTCCCTGCAAAACAAAATGCTAGAGGCATTGCGTTTGATTATAATTTCAATTCATCTATTTGCGTATTCTAGAAATAAAAATTATTTTTAATGTTTAGCTGTGAGTCGAAACACGCTACCCTGTCCAAGACGCTACAACATGTAACTCATGTAATGATACACTAGTTATTTGGAAGACAAGGACATTTACATATGGCAGAGATTCTCTAACTTTCAATATTTACAACCCAGTATTCAATCATAATAAACATCGTGCCTCCCCTCCATGCAATAGCAAGGCATGGAGTTCAATAAAACTATACTTTTAGGTTAAGGCTACAATACGACTTGAGCTTTTTAAGTGCCACCTGCATATATAAACGTCTCGCTCAGTCAAAGCATGAATTGCCCCAGACGTATATTTACGTCTTTCCGAAGTACGATCTTTTCTGTGCACTGCCATCCCTAAAATTATTCCGTGGGCTTTGGAATGCAACAAAAGGAATTTGACAGTGTTTACAAGGAATTTACATATTTCAGAGAATTTTCTTATTTATTCCTTCCTCCCTCCCTCTTTCCAATACATCACATACGAGTACTTACGTAGAAAACAATGGCATTGGGGAGTGAATTGTGTAACTTTTAATCGGCAGTTAAGGAATTAATTATAAACCATACAAATTGTCAAGATGAGTTAATTTTTGTATATAATTTTATATATGACAAGCTCATGGGTTCACTGGTAATTATTAAACTTGTTTTTAACTTGCTATTGCTAAATTAATTATAAAATACATAGTGCAGTACTGATACATTTATAAGTGTATTATATAAGTGTAAATGCGTATTTTATTTTTTATTATGTCATAATGTATTTTATTCTTTTAATTTCAGTAAATTAATATTTTTTTTAAGAAAAATTATCTTTTTTTTTTCGAATTTTCAACATGATCGCGCCTTCCTTGTAAAGTTATCACGCCCCAGCAGGGGGCGCCTCCCCCATTTTGAGAAACTCTGACAAATTTAGTTCCTGCACTGAGGACCGCCTTTAAGAATTCTGGGCTTTGATTAAAAACGAGGAGGGAATTCTCACCAGATAAAGACTGGAATGAGAAAACAAATACACTGGTGTTCAAAATTAAGAAAACTTTTAGATTTTGTTGATTATCTATAGATCTACTGGACAGATTTTAATGAAATTTGGTATATATATATAGGGCTGATATAATGCAAAAAATAACTGTTTAACAGTTAAAACACACACACATTATTGTGTGTAACACTCATTGAAGTCAGAAAGTATGATACACAACAGTCACAGAATATAACAAAAAATAGGTTAATCGGGGGTATGGGCCTCTGTTACAGATATACAGGCCTCAAACCGTGATTTTACACCAGAAAAAAAGGGAATTTATGAGTTCTTGTGGCAATTAATCCCACTCCTTCAGAAACTCTTTTTTCAGTCCTTGGATGGTTCTAGAGGGTTTGCGAGTTACAATTGCCCCCCCCCCCAGAGAGTCCCAGGCATGCTGATGAGATCTAGAGATCTGATTGGCCAATGTTTTCGAGGAATATCCTCACTTTCCAGGAATTCATCGATTAGATGAGTTCTGTGTGTCTTGCGTTGTCATCCATTAAAATAAAATCAAGACCAACTGCATCCGTGAAAAAGCGAACAAAGGGCTCTAGGACCCCATCCCTATACCTCACACCAGTCTCAATACCTCTTGCAAAAACATAGAGGTGTGTGTGGCCATCCGACGTGATGCCTGCCTAGACCATCAAGCCTCTGCTACCGTAATGGTCAATTTCTTGGATATTGGAGGGCAGGTAGTGGGTCCCTGGTTCTCTCCACACATTCTCGCCGTAACCTTGTTTCAAAAAGACCCTGCATATTGACCGTGGTTAATGATCCAAGAGTAGGACGTTTAGATCAGGCATTGGGTGTAAATTGTGCTGACAATATGATTATAAATGACAATAGACCGATAAGAATTTAAGAAACATTTTATTAAACAGAATTTCTTATTACTGTAATAAAACATGGAAATTATATAAAAGATTCAAAACTTTGTAGAAAGAGTTTTAAGAACATTTTCAAAGAGAAATAAAGAAGCATCCCAAATTAATGCATAAATCATTATGATTAGGGTAATATGGATCGTTTGTAATTTACAATAAGGATTGTCATCCTTAACTTTGTGTCAAAATAGAATTAAGAAAACTTACGATTGGTCTTTCGAAGTGGAATTATCCTTTTACTTGTTTGAGTTTTCACAAAAATCTTAGCATGCAGAGAGACAGAGGTCTGTCGTGACTCAAATTCTTCTGTTTGGCGTGGTGTGGATATGAAGAGAATGAGATAGATGCCAGTTCGGCTATTTAATTGGGATCAAATTTCTGCGTTTGGGAATATTGCGGGGGAGAGGTGACGGACACTTGAAAACGTGCAACGACAAACAAACACAAATAACCATCATTCTTGATGAGTGAAGAAATTTTGATATTGAAAATTATGGCAGCATTTTGCATATCATTAAATCCATTTGAATAATAATTAAAATCTATTTTGTGTATTACTGTTATTCTTAATTTTAAAGAAAATGAGAATAATTAACATCTGTACGAAGCGCAATCTTCTTACTTTACGCATAAATGTAAATGAGATTTTTTAAATACATGTATTTACTATATTTAATCAAATTTCACAGCATAATATTCACTCTTATTTATTCTTAAATAAAGCGTAAATGTTAAAGAAGTGTTATTTTTCCCCCTCCTTTTGTATTCGACGCATTTCTTATTTAAAGATTTCCATTTTAATATTTAAGGATTTGGTTTTTTAATTTCCAAAGCAAAAAAGTCAAAGAAAAATATCGACCTTGAATAAAAACCTGCATTATACATGAGAATTACTCCAATATATAGCAGAATACAAATTGCCAATTTTCGAAATAGTATCAAATAGAAAATAGCGCTGATGTTACTCTACAGTTTTCAAGTTACAACTCAACTCGCCGATTTTTCTCCCATCCCTTGCTTGAATAATTGAATCCGTCACGTTGCGAGGGCTTGGTTAATCCTACCACTAGTTTCATCTCTTTCTCCGTGTAGTATTACGAATAATAAATCCAGCTCGAAGCATAAATCCAATTTGTGCTTGGATGTACCAATAGCCAAGTACGGGGTTTTATTCGGTATTAGGACTCTTTCTTTAAATGAAGGCTGTCTGTGATTAAAATACTTTAGATCTTCAATCCCTTACATGAAAATGATTAGTTAAAATTTTATTAAATTGTAGTTTAAAAAAAACTAAAACACACCCTTTTAATCAAACTAAGTTGTAACTTATTCCTTTAGTCACCAAACCTGGTAATGGGATCTGGAGTAAATCCCTAGATGCGGCATGGAATCTGAAAATGAGAAATCGTTAATCCTGATGATCTTGGTCGGGAGAATTGAACAAAATTATTAAATTATTCTATTGTCATCGGTCTTGAAAAGTCAAAGTGGGTAAAAGAGTTCAAATATTCCTTTACACACTAGTGAGACTTATAAAAGTGAGTTAAAAAAGATTCCTTATAATACATCAAAAGCCAAATAAATTGTAACGATTTTATATCATTACAAAATGTCACCATATTTAGCTCTAAGTGTGTAGACATTAATCTGACAAATCATACAAATTTTAAAGATAAGGTATAAACTGACTAATCATATAATTTTTAAAAAGCTCATTACGATATTTTTGTAGTCACATAAGTTTAAGCGAATATATACCATTATAAAATGTCCACTATAATTCGCTGCCAAAGTGTAGAACAAACACAACAACTTATGGCACCCGTGCCAGATTTGGCTCTTTGTACAATTTTCAGTGGCACTCTGTGTCCTTCTACAGATTTGTCAGTTTTAAGTGGATTGAAATTGATAATTTTAAATGGAGGTTATTAAAATAAATAACACATTCAAAGTGATGGAAAGTAAAATTTATGGAATTTAAAATTGAAATCTGTAAGAAAACTTCAACGATCATTCGATAGCTATTTTAAATTGGTGAGTGTCATTTCTGGAGATATTTAATTACTTGAAGAAGACTGAATGTTCTATTTTGGTACTCCATCTGTGCATCTGTGTGATAATTTGTTTTTAATATAAAAAATATTTTGAGTCTCTACACAAAGATGTTTAAGGGGACAGGTACGATTTAAGCAAAAAACTTTAATTTAAGGATTTTCAAACATTTTTGGTTGTTTCTTATGAGTGTATACTATGTAAAACAGATTTTGTGCTCAACATTTCATAAAAAGCTAGTCTATTAATTTTTTAATGAAAAAACTTAAAATTTTTGAAGAGATTTTAAAAATACTACTCCCCCTACAAAAATTTACGTACATGCATAAAATTGGATTTATAAGTACGTCAAACTATGTATAACAAAAGTTGGTATGGGTTTTACGATAACATGATTGGTATTTGTACAATACTTCTTTTTATGAATGCTATTGAAAATTCCTTAAAAAATGTATAAATTCTGATTTCAATTATTTTTAAGAAAATAAGTTTCGCTTTGATTGAAAAATGCATACCAACTTTTATTCCATGTACTATTGACAAGTGAAAACAATTTCCAAGCATTAGTCGCAATAGCAAAAAAGTCTTAGCATTTTAAATGAAGACAAACTAGTTATTTAATCTTTCCGAGATAAATCAGTTTAAAGTTTTGATTTGCTATAGAGATATAAACAAAAACAAACGTAAAAACTATCATAATTTTGCGTTTTTTAAGTTTAGAGCTTCCAAATCCTGTGAGGTTATAGGGAAAATTATAAATAACAGTTTAGGTTAAAAAAATTAGATTTGATTTTTTGACTGATTTTTGTTAATTGAATCGTATTGTGCCCCCTTAACAACAGAATATTCAGTTATATGTCAAATTAAAAACCACAAATTATTTCTCTAAAACTGTGGTATGAAATAAAGTACTGTATTGAAAAATATTTATTAAAGATACTTATTTTTATTAAGGTATAATCAAGGAATTATTATTTTAATAAATATGTTTAAAAAAGATATGTAATACATAAGTAAATGTATAGTTTTAACTTTCTTTATGTTGAAGGGGTAGTTACATATTTTATTATTTATTTTTATATTAATAAATATCTTTAAATAAATGCATAATTAACATATAATAAAATTCTAAATATGCATTATTGACCTACCTAAATCTGCATACATTGTCGCTGGAATCAAATTGCTTCAAATATTTCCTATTGTGTTGCACTCAGAATAGTATTGGGACATAGGTTTGGCACACAATACTTACGAGGTTGACGACCCTTGGTGTAAACATTAATGTGTTTTAGATTTTATCTCATCTGAAAGACACACAAAGACTATTTTCCACATCCCTTTAATTAGAACTATCTAAAAGTCCATATTTCCAATTACAACGCGTATTCAAATCTATGTAATTAATTTTTTTTTCTATAAAGATAACTTAATCTGTGAGATTCATAATCTTTCTTTCTTTTTTTTTTTTTTTTTGAAGTGGATAGAAACTTTTGAAAGGAGTACGATATTTAAACTTGTGATTTCTAAACCATTTTAGTTTTTGGAAGAAAGATTACTTTTTTATATAGAATTTTAAGGGGGGAAAACTCACATTGCGCTTCAACGCCACAGGTCCAGGCTTTACAAGATTGACTCGGCTTTTCATCTTTTTAGTGGGATGACAAAAGAGTTCCAAGCTCGCTTGGGAACAAAACACTGGGGGTTTTCGCATCATTCTTACTGGCTGACCAAAACATATCCTTATCTACTTTTGTGCCAGCCAAGGTCAAGAAAACTGTACCCCTCAGGGGGCTTACCTTCTTTAGGTGAGCGGGTGTCACAATCGTGAGGTGCCTTAGTGATCTGTCCTTTCTTCTTTTTTCCTCCTCCTCTACATGCATAGCTTTTTCCGGTCTTCTCCCCCTCGTTGTGATTCTAGAAGCGAGGGCTCCCCTTCAGAAACTAAGAGCCACTCTGATGCTTAAAGTTTCTATTGGGGATTAATCACCTACGTGTTTGCCGTGCGTGGAGACCCGTGTCCCTGGAAAGGAGGGTCCTGGTAATTGAGGAGAACCAACACATTGTTTTGGCCTCTGCTTCAGGTAAACGAGAGGTGCATTTTGGTCCTATGTTCATCAATCGGCTGGTGGGTCAGGTTTACTGCCTGCTAGGGATCAAGCGATCGATATGTTTGCTGACAGCTGCGTTAAGGGTGGTAGTCTGCACAGGAACGTATTGTGAGCGTATAGGCCCTGATCAGCACTGGTGCTTCTAGCATTCCCTTGTTGGGTTCCATGGTGGGTGGTGCCACCGGGGCTGGAATTTAAATTTTTAATCTTATGGATACAATGAAAATGGATGGCCCCCTTAACGGCCAGGGAGCTCCCCTGAAAGAGCAAACTTACTTTTACACCATAAAGCAACAAATGACTTCAAAAGAATTAGAAAATGCCAAGTGCTTCGTTATCCACTGAACAGAGAGTGCTACTTTTGCATCTGCGTCTCCCTTTTTAATACAAAAAGGTCTAGCTGCCACTGTTGGTTCAGTAAAAGCAGAGTAAGCAAGTTGCGTCCTGGAGATTTGCTGGTTAAAGTCAATACAACCAAGCAAGCCGAACAACTCTTGTCACTGAAAATGCTGTCCAACATACCAGTTACGATATCGCCTCATGCGAACTTGAATTTTTCCCGTGGTGTTATATCAGAGTCGGATTCATACAATGTACCGGAACAAGAAATTTTGGAAGGTTTAAGAGAGCAAAAAGTCTGTGAGGTCAGACGAATCACTATTCGGCGTGATGGACAGATTGTTAATACCAAACATCTGATCCTCACGTTCGCGTGTCCTGACTTGCCACAGACTATCACTGCAGGTTATCTGCGTTGCTCTGTGTACCCGTACATACCCAATCCACTCAGATGTTTTCAATGCCAGGGATTTGGTCATTCTAAGACCACCTGTCGTGGAAAAGCCACCCCCTCAGGTGGATCACCTTCTTTAGGTGAGTACGGGTTTCACGCTCCCGAGGGACCCCAGTGATCTTTTTCCCCTCTTCCCTCTCCCCCCTTTTTTCCCTTTAGACATTTGTTTGCTTTGGGGAGTTCTTTTAATTTATGGTTTTTGTGATAAGATATCACCGTTTTATTTAAATAACCCACAATTGCAGTCTTCTCTTTTTCGTTTAATAACACTGTTGAAAAAAAATAAAAATTATAAAATCCAAAAAAAAAACTAAAAGTATGTTTGAAAAATTAAAAACAATTTTTTTTTAAAATTAACGTAGTAACAGGTCGGCGGCGTATCAATACCAATCTGCTGCGTACCTAGCCCTTAGCTCTAAGGAGTCTCAGTACCACCTGTAGCCTCTTCCGCGAGGAATACTATTTGGGAAGTGGAAAGGACCCTTGCGGGGAAGGTATGCGGCGGAAGAGTTGCGTGCGTCGCTGGCGACGGCTTTGAGGTACGTTCTGCCGAAAACGTCCTAGAGGTTTAGGCCTTGGTAGCGGATAGCTAGGCAGCGGGGACTCGTTCATATCGAGAAATCCTCCTTGGCTTCGGCCTTGGACCCCCTCAGGGGGCTCACCTTCTTTAGGTGAGTACGGTTGTCACAATCCCGAGGTACCCTAGTGATCTTTTCCTTTTCCCAAGGGGTTTACTGTCTTTGGTAAACTCGGGTGTCACGAACCTGGGGTACCCTAGTGATCCTTCTCTATTTTCGACCCTCTTGTCATTCAATTTTCCCTTTTCTTCTCTTCCCGTCTAGACTACAGACAATTTTTCGAAATTTACATGTACAAAATTATTGATTAATTTTTTATTACATTACTCAAAATATTCATTATTAATACTATATTTTTCGTATTGTATTGCGTTCAATTCGTTTAATATTTTTTCGACGATTTATTTTGATGTTCGTATTATTTCTTTGTTTTCTTACTAACAACGTTGGTTTTCCGATCCGCATGTTTGCCGTGTGCGGCGTCCCGTAAGGAGGAAAATGGTGTCCTGGGGATACCTTTTGCGTTCCCTTTGGCCCACGCTTCGCTGTAGACGGGTGGCAGGAGTGAGCCCGCTCCTGTCAATCGGCTGGTGATAAGTCTTTTCGGAGACATTGCTGTAGGGTTAGTGCTGCAGATAAGGGGTGGTGGGTTTACCCGTTGGATCCTCGCCCTAATGATGTAGCACTATATTCTGGGTGTACTCCAGGTAAGCGCCGTGCCTAATTTTTGCCAGATGACCGGCACACTACCTCCCTTGTTGGACTCCGTGGTGGGTGGAGCCACACCAGGATGAATACCATCTCTCTTTCATAGATCCTGAAATTTCGTGCCCGGGTAAAGGCCTCGTTTTAACCAACCTTACAATTGACGATATTGCTGCACGCTCTCGATTTTTAACTATTTCTTTGCCAAACAAAGGTATGATATCAAAATTGCCATTTGCTATTAATAAAGCTTTAATAGGAATATAGGTGGTGAACCTAAATCAGTAAAACGTCTACGATCCGGTGATTTACTAATTGAAACACTCTCTGCCATACAAACCAAATCTTTTCTTCTCGCGAAAACCTTTCTAGATTCACCTGTTTCAATAAGTCCTCATAAATCTCTCAACACTTGCCGAGGTGTCATATCTGAAACTGACCTATTGACCACCCCTGATTCGGAAATCCTTGATGGATTCTCCAATCAGGGTGTGCTTCAGGTCAGGAGAATAACAATTAAAAAAGATACTGCAATTATCCCTACAAAACATATAATTTTAACTTTCAGAAGCCCCTCTCTAACCAAAACTATTAAAGCTGGTTATTTGAATTGTAAAATCCGTCCATATATTCCGAATCTTCTGCGCTGCTTCAAGTGTGAGAGGTTCGGACATTCACAAACTTCCTGCCGCGGCCAGCTTACTTGCTCTAGATGTGCATCTGTTGGACATGCTTCCTCAGCAATCTCAGATTGCAATCTAGAGCCAAAATGCATTAACTGTTCAGAACCCCATCCATCAGATTCCAAACTGTGTTCAAAATGGAAAATAGAGAAACAGATACAGGAAATCAAAACAAATAAAAATATTTCATATCCAGAAGCACGTAAATTAATAGTTCCACAATTACCTCAAACTTATGCTCAAGTTGCCAAACCCTCTACTATAAATAATTCTACACAAACCGATGAAAATATAACAAAAATAAATTGTCCACCCTTAAATTTACTTAAACCAATTTCATCCCTCCCAAAACCAGATATACCAAAATCCACTCCTGTTTTTCCACATAATCTTCAACCCAAGCACACCTCTTGCCCTCAATCTCTTCAATAGCCACTACAGTATCAGAAACTCAGCCACCGACTCTTATTTCTAATTCAGTACTTACCACCACCAATAATATGTTCACCCCCATTAAATCATCCTCAATCACATCCGCTTCCACATCAATCTCTTGTACTCAACCCCTTCTGCATCTACAACACAGGATTCAAAAATCTCGGGCAAGAAAAAAAAATTATTAAAAAAAATAAACGATGGAAAAATAGAAATAAAAATGGCACCACACAAACCACGGAAAAGTACACCCAACAGGATACCTCGGATGAAGAAATGATAGAATATATTCAGGATGAATTGGTTCTACCGAAATATTACTATACTGAAACTCCGTATTCTCACATATTCCGTATCACATCCGCTTCCACATCAATCTCTTGTACTCAACCCCCTTCTGCATCTACAACACAGGATTCAAAACAAAATTCAAAACCTCGGGCAAGAAAAAAAAATTATTAAAAAAAATAAACGATGCAAAAATAGAAATAAAAATGGCACCACACAAACCACGGAAAAGTACACCCCAACAGGATACCTCGGATGAAGAAATGATAGAATGTAATCAGGATGAATTGGTTCTACCGAAATATTACTATACTGAAACTCCGTATTCTCACATTGATACACCTACACGATATAAAACTGGCACAAAGTAATTGTTCTATCTTTTACAATTTACATTACCAGCAAATGGCTGAATTTTTTTTTTATAGGTTTTCACTTTTGAATTTTTTTGCTTTAACCTTTCTTGACTTTGTGGCAGGGTTCGTCCCCCCACCAAAATGTATGTTCCTTTATTTTTTGAATTGAATTTTAATATTTTAATTTTACTTTGTACTCTTGAAACAGTGTTCTTGTCGGTTTTTTTTAGATATTTTAAAACGTTTTGAATATTTTAATGAATGTTTGGCGCAGTATAGCCGGCCTCGGCTCTTGTGCCAATAAACCCTACAATAACTCACTCACTCGGCCTTGGACCGTGCCCGGCAGCACGTTATGTTGGTTTCCCTGCCGTCTAGCTTTGAAGAATCCTCCGGTGGTTACACTTGGCACGTTAGAAAAGTGTGGGAATTCTGGGTCTGGCGGGGGCCCCGATGGAACTGGAAGAATCCGTGCTTTTGCCAAAAATGGAGACAACAAATAGGAATTCAGTTTTGGTAATGGAAAGCCTTTTGACTCCAGCGCCAAAAAAAGACCTACCTTTCATGGGCTGACCGTGTCGAATCCTCGACACTGTCGACCGGAAGTCTCCATTCGTATAACTCCTACACCAAGGAGGAGCAACAAATTGCAAACTCACGTTTTTTCATAATGTCAAAAACTGATACCTTTTCGAATGTTTCACCTTTTTTAACTCAAAAAGCAATAATATCTAGTGTAGGTGAGGTTAAACCTTTACGTAAAATGCGTTCGGGTGATCTTTAGCTCTTGCTAGCCTAAAACGATTGGCACACTTTGACGTTAACGTTAAGCTACATACAAGTTTGAATTTCTCTCGTGGTGTAATCTCCGCAGCGGATTTGTATAACGTGTCCACCGAGGAAATATTAGAAAATATGGCTGACCAAAAAGTCTGCGGAGTCAGGCGAATCACCATAAGGCGGGATGGTCAGGTGCTAAATACAAAGCACCTCATCCTGACCTTCGCTACGCCTGATCTTCCACAGTCTGTCAAGGCAGCCTACCTCAACTGTCCGGTAAGACCGTACATACCGAATCCACTACGTTGCTTTCAGTGCCAGCGCTTTGGTCATTCTAAGATCACATGCCGAGGCCAACCAACCTGCGCTCGCTGCGCAGAAGTTGGGCATGAAAGCGCTGACTGTACAGCTCGAGAGAAATGTGTAAATTATAAAGGAGACCACACTTCGTATTCACGATCCTGCCCAACATGGTCAACCAAGAAAGAGATAACTGCTGTTAAAATAAAAAATAAAATCTCGTTTCTAGAAGCCCGACGTGTTGTCTCCTCACGCACGCCAGTTTCTGGAGTTAGTCACGCAGCTATGGCCAAAAGACTACAACTTCAATAGCAATTCAAACGGATATCCCTGAATCACCTGTTTCTGACTTACCTACACAAACAAACATAAATACAAATGATCCTGCAGATACAGTTAAAACTGTATCACCTACAAAAAAAGTTAAAAGCAAAAAGTCAGGATAAAGGAATCTGGGGTATTATCAAATAAAAAAAAGAGGTCGAAACTCTAGAAAAAACCCCATGATATACTAGACGACTACATGATGGAAATTCATGCATCGGGAGATGATGATAGTTTAATGGCTGATTTTCCCCCAAAACCGTCGACTTCTGGCTCCTAAGAAGGAGCGAATACTAAAACCTGATGGCCTCCTTTGTTTCCTAGAACTGCCGTGGACTAAGAACTCGACTAGATGATCTCAAATCTATCATTTCCACGTACCAGCCCTCATGTGTTGCTCTTCAGGAGACTTTTCTGAAGAGTACCATAAAAATGCAAGTGCGTGATTATAATTGTGTACGACGGGATGTAGATGACAATGCATCACCAACAGGAGGTGTATGCCTTTTCAAGTCCCATCTTTATCCCAGTAATGTCGTCACACTGCACACATCGTTACAGGCTGTGGCTGTCCGGATTCACATCCATTCTATAATCACAGTCTGATGTATTTATTTACCACCTAATTATGCTGTGTCACAAGTGGATTTGAATCAATTAGTGAGTTAATTGCCAGCTCCTTTTATTTTGCTCGGTGACTTTATCGGACACAGCCCTCAGTGGGAGCAGGATGATACAAATTCTCGTGGGCGACATATCGAACAGTTGATCTCTGATCACTGTATCTTTCTACGTAACAACGACGAGATAACGTATTACCATGCACCCACGAGGACATTTTACTCCCTCGATCTTGCCATTTGTTCGCCAACACTGCTACCGATGTTGAATCTTGAGGTTGAACGAGATATACACAATAGTGATCATTTCCCTCTCCTAGTCTCGCATGTTGATGGTGCGAGGGCACAATATCGCCCTCCCACATATCATTTTCATCGCGCTGACTGGGATAAATTCACACGGCTAGCGGTTATCACCGGCACAATGGTCCAGAGCAGGGAAGTTGATGATGCCGTATTTAACGTCACTGAAGCTAATCGAAATTCTGCCGATGCAGATATTCCGAAAACATCTTCTATTCGGAAGCTGTGCAAACCATGGTGGAATTCTTCTTGCCAAAAGGCAGAAAAGGAACAAAGGAGAGCGTGGGGTATTTTCAGGTGATAACCCACCACAAAAAATTTCATAGCGTTCAAACGTGCAAAAGCGTTAGCTCGTAGAATTCACCGTCAAAGTCAGAGATAATCTTGGATCCAGTATGTATCTTCAATAATATCGTCCACTACAAGTCAGCAGTTGTGGAGAAAGGTGAAAGCCACGAATGGCCTTTATCGGGACTTTACCATTACGATATTGGAAACATCGTCGGCTATTTACTCGTCGCCTGCTGATGTGGCCAAACATTTGCTAGTGTGTCCAGCTCCGACTCGTATAGCCCTGTATTTCAGGCGACTAAGAGTCGTTTAGATCGGACACCTATCAACTTCAGGTGTCGACAGCCTGTACCATACAACTGTGACTTTGACATGTGGGAATTGAAGAGGTCCTTATCATCGCCCCATAATACTAGTCCAGGTCCTGATGGAATATCTTATGAATTGCTTCGCCATTTGAACAAGGATTCATTAGTAAGACTCCTGTACCTATTCAACCGAATATGGAGGGAGCAGGTGTATCCTACTCAATGGCAAGAAGCCATAGTGATTCCCATCCTAAACATGGGAAAAGATCCAAAGACTCTCTCAGCTATCGACCGATAGCACTCACGAGCTGCCTTTGTAAGACACTTAGAACTATGGTCAATGCCCGTCTCGTGTATCAGCTAGAAAAGAACCGATGCATTCCTCTGTTTCAGAGTGGCTTCCTTAAGGAAAGGTCCACTCTCGATAATATGATAATGCTGGAAAGCAAAATAAGAAATGCTTTTGTCGGAGGAACCATCTGGTTTCTATCTTCTTCGATATCGAGAAGGCATATGATCGTACTTGGCGCTAAGGGATCCTTCGCACTCTTTTTGATTTTGGTTTTAAAGGCAATTTGCCAATATTTATAAAAAAAATTTAAATCGCCGCACTTTTAGAATTAGACTGGATGGCACTCTCTCTCTTCTCCTTTTACTCAAGCTGAGGGTGTGCCTCAGGGGAGTATTTTAAGTGTCACTCTTTTTAGATGTCACATTTCACCCATTTTTAACATATTATCGCCCTCTATACAGGTATCTTTGTACGATGACGACCTACAAATAAGTTGTAAAGGCTCGGATATGAGACATATTGAGCGGCAATTACAAACTGCCGTCAATAATATTATTAAATGGTTTGACACGAACGGTCATAGTATTTCTGCGAGTAAGAGTTGCGGCTGCACTTTTGCCGCAAATGGGGTATTCATCCCGACCCCGAAATACGCATCCGTGATGTACAAATTCCCGTAGTCCCCAACGTATGGTTCCTCGGAGTAATTTTCGACCGCCGACTCACTTTCCTTCCGCATATCTTACATTTGCTGAAGAAGTGTGAAAAGTCTTGAAACCTCTTGAGGTGTCAACACTTCTTGGGGGATCGAACATCATTACTCAGAGTATATCAATCAATCATACTTTCTCGCATCGACTACAGATGTGTTGTATACGATCGGCGTGCAACTCTACTCTGAAAAAACTAGACCCAGTCCAACATATGGCATTGAGAATCTGCTCTGGTGCGTTTCGCACATCTCCAGTGCAGGTCTCTACGTTGACTCAGTTTAGCCAAAATTGGCTCTTGCGCCAGTAAACACTACAATCTCTCACTCACTCTACGTCGACTCAAACCAGCTTCCTCTAGATCTACGACAGAGGAAGATTTACTTACTTATTATTTAAGGTCTTGTCCCTGCCTTCCCATCCTTTAAAAACGTGTTTATGAGTCAGCATGAAGATATTTTATGATGCCGGCCATCTAACATCCGGCCATTTATGGATAGGATGAAGCTCATGCTCTCTAATGTCGGCCACCTAACGTGGACATCCAGCAACGA
>BMAO01013401.1:0-23028 GCA_019973975.1 Trichonephila clavata
CTTTTCTCTTACTTCCCTGCTATGTGGCAACGAATGGTTAAAAAGCTTGGTTGCGCTATTTTGGTAATTTAGAAAGATACACAATTAGTTATTAATATAAACATAAAGTTAGTTTTTATTCAGCGTTGAAATGTTTTTCAAATTGGAAAAACTTTTTTTCTGCTGGCCACCGTAAATGCAACACCTTGAAGAAAGCACGCAAATAACATGAAATTTACAACATGCATTAGCGGAGGTCAGATATGCAAATTATTAGAATTTCAGCGCAGAAACACATCACGCACGCCTGTGGCGCCACCTCAGATCGCTATTTAAGGCGTGGAGATTTCGGCGATTTCAAGTTCGGCAATTGTGTTTTTCTCGTGGTTTTTTCAAAAAACGATCCGTTACGTCTCGCAGAAAACAGCGATCAGCTTTTGATCAAGTATCCGAGTTTGACAGAGGAAAGATAGTGGTCTACCGAGATTGTGGATTATCTTTCTGGAAATCAGTGGTCGTGTTGGACGAAACCAAACAACTGTAATACGGATATGTGTCCATTGGATGCATTGGTGTCACCACTTCACGTGAGGACAGGCAAATTGTGCGCATGGAAGTGACGGATCGCCCAGTCACATCGCTAACCATAACACAGCACATTGAGTCTGTAACGCATCATTCAGTGCCTGCGCGTACCATTTGACGCCGTTTACAGCAAAGTGGTCTGTCCGCAAGACGTCCATTGCTTGGTCTACCCTTGACGCAGAACCACAGATGTCTCCGCCGCCAATAATGCGATGGAAGAAAGAAGTTGGTGGCAGAATAGAATGAAGTTGTCTTTACTGACGAGTCACTCATCTGTCTGCAACACCACGATGGTCGGATTCGAGTCTGGAGACACCGTGGAGAGAGGATACTGAACAGCTGCGTTCTGCACCGCCATGCTAGTCTTGCACCAGGTATTATGGTATGGGACGGTATTGGATATCACTCTCGCACTCCTCTAGTACGCATTTCCGGTACTTTAAACGACCAGCGCTACATCTACGAGGTGTTGGAGCCAGTTGTCCTTCCTTACTTTCAGGGCTTGGTCACAGCCATATTTCAACAAGATTATGTGTGACCACACGTGGCATGCATTGTCCAAAGGTTGTTCGTCAATCACCAGATTGAATTGCTTCCCTGGCCGGCTCGCTCTCCGGATCTTTCACCGATAGAAAACATGTGGTCCATGGTTGCTCAATGATTGACCCAGATTATACCCACAGCTGCCACACCAGATCAACTTTGACAACGTGTAGAAGCTTCTTGGTCTGCTGTACCCCAAGAACACATCCAAAGTCTCTTTGAATCAATGCCGAGGCGTGTGGTAGCGGTGATCTTTAACAATGGCGGCTACTCTGGCTACTAATTCTGGCAAGAACCACACTTCACAGAAGTCTATAAATTTAATCATTTGATACTTGGTCAACATGTTATCTACAAAATAAATTTTGTTGTGCTATCTCTAGTCTTTCTTGGTGTTGCATTTACGGTGGCCAGCAGTGTACTTTAAACTCGCATCGCTGTATTGAACTTTGTCAAAAATAATAAATATCCCAAACATAAATTACAATATTTTCAAGATTAAAACTTCATTTTCATTTTTAACTTAGTCAGGAAACTACAAATATAGTCAATATTTATTGAGTGATTTAAATTATCGTTCGTGGGTTAATTTATTAACTATTCAAAAGCATCCAGTGTTCATTATGTATTTACACGTTAAAAGAAAGAACAGATTGGTTTCAAATCTTACTGAAACAGTAATGAGGCAGAGAGAAACTAATATTTAATTCAAAGAAGCTTATTTTTTATTTTTTATTTAGAAGGTGTGAAATATGCTTCATATTACATGTGTCTAAGTTACATATTTGTTTTTATCGTACAAAAAATTAACTATGTACTTGAGAGTAATTTTTTTAAGAAAATATCAACTTGCAACTGATTATATGTAATTACACTGATAAAAATGAAAGATGGCTTTAATAACAAATTAGGATTTTAATGAACAGATAAAAGTTTACTTTGATAAAGGAAAGTGTGCGATAAATTTTAATTTTGCGCTCATAATCTCCACTTTCATATTTTAATTATATACATAACACCATATGATTACTTCATGGTAATAATTGTTTTTCTAATGAAAATTAATTATTATAGTTATCTAAACTAATCTTTTTATTTATGAATCATCATTAAAATAATTACAAAAGTCCAAAAGTCATTACAAATAAAAAAAAAAAACAATAATTTAAATTATAATCAAATTTATACTTTACATTTTGACCAAAAAGGGGAGCTTTCAAACATTCTTTTGTAATCCGCATTTAAATGAACAAAACAATTTCAGTAATTTTCTGAATTATGCGTATGTATCCCAGTTATTCCATATGTACAAAATAGGTTTTTAAAAATTTAATGCAGAAATGCAAGGGGTGTTCAAATGGAAATGTACGAAACGTCACTGTGGGTATAAAGGAAAACTTTATTCAAAGTATATATCCATTGATTAACGAGCCGAAGTAATACTTTTGCCAGAATTCCTATATGACCGAGACGAGACCCAATACTACATAGCGTCCTTGAGTCCGTCGTCCGAGTTGAAGCGCTTCTCTTTCAAATGTTTCTTCAGGGGACCAAACACATGGAAATCTCAAGGCGACATGTCTGGTCTGTAGGGTGGATGATCTATGTATTCTCACTTGAATTTGGTCAATTCCGCACGTGTGACCCTGTAGACGTGTGGACGTGAGTTGTCATGGAGCAGAACCACCCCTTCCGTGAGCAGCTCCAGTCTTTGATTTCTTGATGGACCTGTGTAGACTTCTGGGTGTCTCACAATTGAAGTTAATGGTTTATCTTTGCTCGAGGAATTTAACAATTAGCGTCAATTGGATGGCACTCTTTATAAGAGCCTCTGCTATCTCTTGCACATTCGAGCGCCCGCGCATTCTCCGATCCTCGCCTTAGATTCCATTCGCCTCTCTAAATGTCTCGTTTCATTTTCCCACAGCAGCATAGTCAAATATGTTAACGGTAGCGATATTACGACGTTTCGTGCCTTTTCATTTGAACACCCCTTGTATATTTTTTGACCAAAAAAGGGAGCTTTCAAACATTCTTTTGCAGTTTGCTTTTAAACAAACTTTAATTTCAGTAATTTTCTTAAGTAATATCTATTTACCCAATTGTGTGCCATGTGTGTATGCATTATAGGGTTTTAAAAATTTAATGTAGATATAATGTCCGTAGTCATTTTAAAAAAAATTTCAATACTCTGAGCCAAATAAAGAAATAAACTGTCCCATTTCCTGAAAAGAAACAGATTGCCTACTAATCATTGATCTTCGACTAAATTCTAAAATGTAAGATTAAGTTCTGATCACACTCAAATTCGAAAACATTATAATAGTTTTCTGTCTTCGAATGAGAAAAAAAGTCGTTAGTTTCTTACCGAAAAAAAATCAATGTTCTCTTCTTTCAGCAGTTGAGGAATCAATATGAGAAGAAGGAATTTTGAAATTGTGAGTGGAGAACTAAGAAACATTTATTAGAGATGAGTAGGCACCACTTTCCCGATATCCTGTCTTATTACCTGAAGGAATGTGCTATCTTCCCTCGGTTGATTGCTTCTATTTCTTTTCGTCAGGTCATTAAATTTGGCGATACGATGAAACTTGGGGAAGATGTGCTAAAAAAAAGTTCAGTGTGAAATTTCAAGGTGAACATTTTTAATCTGAGAGCAAAATTAGTTTCTAAACTGTCATATTATATGTGTATTAAACAACCTTTGCGCTTTAAATAATGCGCAGATGACAGAAAATTAAGTTCAATAAAACTGAAAAGATTACTGATCATTTTCATAGTGATATTTCTTTTAGAATGTTTTTATTCTGTTTCACTGATCCGCTCCATACGTCATAGTTAAGAAAAACAAAACTAATCCTATTTAAGGCGATATGGTACCATCTTCACATTTTTTTTATTTTTAATGTTTGATATTTGGTTTTAATTCTATTTCATAAAGGTTAATATTTAGTAATAATTCCATACAAAAAAAATTTTAATTTGTTGCAAAATGTTTGTAAAATTTTTTTAAGCATTTTTTAAATCCCTAAGGCTTTTTTAAATATGTCTCTTTTCTTTCAAAATTTTTTTCCAAGTACCTTATAATATACTACATAAAACTGTGCATGGGTTTTTCTCTGCTGCTGCTCTTTAATTTTTTATTAATTTTTTTATAGTTAAACTTCCAAAAATTCCCAAAAAAACATTAATTTTGATTTTGAAATTTTTTAGAAAAAGTGCTAAACATGTTAGAGATAATTCCATGCAGAGTTTTACAAAACATACATTTCAGAACATGTATAAAAAATTTCAAACCCATACTTCAATTATCAAAAAAGCCTTAGGGTTTTTAATAACAGTATATCTACAAAAATTCAACATGGAGAAATATGAGTTTGAAGTTTTCATTCCATGAATAGCATGATATAATATTCATCGAATAGTCTGAAACTTTTATGAAATGTTAATTAGCTTATTTAAAACTACTTACCATAACAAATTGCACAAATGTAGAACAATTAAACAGTATACTGCCATAATGAATATATAGAAAAAAAAGGAATGAAAGATCAATATTTCATAAAACTTTGCCTTAAAAATTATAAAAAAAATACACACACTTCAGAGCTAATTCCATGCTCAGAGCTAATGCACAACATGTACAAAAGATGTTTATGCCTTTTTTTATATCCATGATTTTAAAAGCCTTCGCATGTTAAATACTGTACACGAATAAAAGAAAAATCAAATAACAATTTATAGGAAAAATACATTAAAATCTAAGAACTGTATATGTGCATTTGTTTAAATAAATATCTTAAAATATTTTAGTAATCAAAATGTTGAATCTCGCGCACATGGGATAGATATACATCACCAAAAACAAATATA
Organism: Trichonephila clavata; assembly: GCA_019973975.1. NCBI lineage: Eukaryota > Metazoa > Arthropoda > Arachnida > Araneae > Nephilidae > Trichonephila > Trichonephila clavata. Next base: position 4,981 of record BMAO01013401.1, read on the forward strand.
TAAAAATGGGAGAGTTTTTCTATTCTTGCGAATAAGATTTTTAATTATCCGAGTTATCAAAATGAGATTTAGTATTTGTGCTTTGGGAGAATCCGTTTTGAAGTTTTAATTTCATTCATAATAATATCATAAAAAGCATGCACAACTTTTAAATCTTGACCCAATCCATTTTATCTTCCAGTAAATAATTCACAAACTGGAATTTTTGCATGAATTGCACAATTCTTTCTTAAAATGATTTATTGCTGCATATATAATGTCAATCTCATTGATGCGCATTAGAAAAATAATTAATTCATTTTTTATCAGGCTCTTTTCTAGCAGATAATCTGAAATGTGGGCGTGATAGTTGCTGTTTAGCATCAAACATTGCTCCATTACTTAATGAAAAATGCAGGTAAATCTTTGAAATTTTGCAGGTATACTTAGAAAGACGCGGAATATCAAATAAGCCAATAAAAAAAATTTCCGACAGTTTAATGATTTTTAGGGTACCATGTCGCCTTAAAGGACTGAAATTGTTAATTAAAAACAATAAATTCAATAAGTTTTCAAAGATTCAAACATATTCATAGTGGGGGAGGAAAAAAACAAGAATTTTAATATTGCAAAATTATACATAAACTTAAATCTTAAGAAAAAGTAAATAAAAACAGGTCGAAATTTTTAGTAAAGCGTAGGAACTCAAATGTGGTAAGCTGGTATCTCCTCGCTGCGTGAATGTTCTTTGTCCAAATGATTTAGTCGCCTATGAGCGACCATATGGGAGACGTTTGCCGATGATACTATAAAGACTAATATTTAGAAAAAGGTAACTGACATCCCTTCCATTAGGGCTTGTATTATTTCATTAATGTAGAGTGTCCACAATTTTGGCCACCTATTTATATGCAGTGGTGGCCAAAATTACTGACACTTTTTAAAATTGTTATGTTTTTCAAGGTTCTTGCTTATAGCAAATGTTATTTTGCGCAAATTGCAACGTATTTTATATAATTTTAAAGATAATTTAATTTAGTACTAAATTCATACAAAAAAACCAAATTCAAAAATTTGCAACGCAAAAAAAGTTATGCTGTAATAACAATCGATATACATTAAATACTGATAATTGCAGTGATTTATCAGTGCTTAGAGTGTAGCCTTAATTTTTTATTACAGCTTCCCATCTATGTTTCATTGAGCTGAAAATAGTTTTAAGCAGTTCCTTTGTTATTTCATGATGCCAGGAAACAATTTCATTCAGAATTAGTACCCTTTTATTTCATGGTCACCTCATTCAGACAAGAATATATATATACATTTAAAAACCCTAAATAATGTTATTATATATTTTTAGAAAATAAAAGGACTTCCCAAACGTACACAATGATATTTAAATAAAATATAGTATTATAAATTTATTAAAAATGGGGCATCATCTTTCAATTAGCTTTATAACCAATTACAAAAATTGCAATTATTATTACATATTGTCATTTCAATTAGAAATATAATTGTAAAAATAACTAGCAGTATATTCATGTTCAATACAAAGGTTAATAAAGTGATTAGAATTTATATATATATATATATATATATATATACTAGCTGACCCGGGCCCGGCGTTGCACGGGCTTTTACCGAGGGTATAACTTATTCCTCATGTTAATTTCCTCCTTTATTTCTGACGCCAGAACTTCTGTGTAGGTGTGACACGTACGATGTGAGTGCATGGCGTGAGTGCGTATCATGGCTTTCTCGTTTAACATTTTCCCTTCTCTTGACAAAATCAGCACTTCCAATATTATTTTTCGAAATTACTTTGACTTCTTTGTTTCTTTCCTCTCCGCTTACCCCGGAGTTGCACGGGATTTTACCGAGTAAATAACTTCATCCCCATGGGAATTTCCTGTTTCCTTAGGACGATAGCACTTGTGTGTGTGTGTGTGGTGTGGTGTGTGTGTGTGTGTGTGTGTGTGTGTGTGTGTGTGTGTATGCGCGCGATGTGAGTGATTTCTTTAACTATGTCATAAAAACTCCCTTTTCGAAATTTGTTCTTAAGTTGGTGTGTAATTAGGAGAGATGGGTGAAAGCTCAGGTGTCGTCCTCATCACTTGACCGTGGCTTAAAATTTCGAAGTCCGTCGCCAAAAACTCTCGAGTAGGTGAACAGTGCGAATTTATAAATCACTCACCCACTTTCCAATTCTTTCGTTGCAGTTTTTTAGTCCTCGGAAACGAAAATGCAGCCTTTTTAAAAATATCGTATGTTGAAAAAAAACAGAAAAGTAGAAATTTTCAAATTACAAAATTTCACTACTATTTTAAATCCTGAAGTAAAATTGTAAGGATTTTTTTAAATGTTCGACACATGGGAAAAAGTTTCATGCAATTATCTTTTTAAAGAAGAAATCTATAAACGATTGATTTAAGTATTTTGAGTGTTTTATTAAATTTGTTCAAAAAAGTTTTGGCTTTTATTTTTTAAATCACTGATTTGATACAGATAAATATTTTAAATGAATCTCAGAAATGTATTGAATACATTCTTTCATCTTAATCTGACATCAATAATGATTTAATTTTGAAAATTATATAAAGAGAAAATGATGAAAATTAAAGCAAAAATAACTTTTTCACTCGCATTTTTTTTACTCGCCAAATTCGCTGATTTTCGCATGTTTAAGTCAGAACTTTTTGGTGTAACCCTTGAGTTAGGTGTGAAGTTTCAGGTGAAACAGTTGAAAGCTATTTGGCGCGAAACCATTTTTCGACGCCAAGGCTTGGCAAACTGTAGAACCACGTATTTTTTATTAAAGTTTTTATTTTTAGGGCTTAATTTTTAAGTTAATTCTTTCAAACTTCACACATTAATTTTTCGAAAACGAAGGGCTTTTAAATAAAAAATGCACAAAAAATACTGTTTAGATTATTTCTTGCAATAGCGTTATTTTAGGAAAATCACAACAACAAAAAATTTTAAATCCGTAATTTTTAGCAATTTTTTCAATTTTCGAACAGAAATTTGATAACATTATTCTACAAACGCAACAAATGTTTCGTATGATAATATTAATAAATAACGAAGTTATTCAATGTTAAGTTAAAAATTTCGACAATTTTTCGAAAAATCTTTAAAAAAAAGTTTTGGGCATTTTATTTTTTAAATGACTGGTTCTAAAAGAAAAAGGATTGAAGTTATTTAGTGTTGAATATCGTTTTCATAACACGAAAAGAATTCATACGCAACGATTTCGAAATAATTTTCATAAAAAGCATCAATTTAACTATTTTTTAAAAAAATCTTAAAAAATAGAAATATGTTATTTTGCAAAAAAAAAATTATACTGTATCGTGGCAAAAGAAATGATCGTTCCGATTCTGTAATTATTTTTTGTCTGATTTAAGAAACAAAAATCGGATTGCTGTTTAAATAACGTCGAGAATATCGAAAAATTACACCCTCTGTTCATTCACGACGCTAGGCGGGGAAAATAACGCGCAGGGTTAAGACAATTAAGCGTTTTAAGGTTTTTAATTAATATCTTTTATAACTAATTACAATATTGTAATGAAAATAGTTTACGTCCTATTCTCAGACCTACTGAATATACGCACAAAATTTCATAAGAATCAGCCACACCGTTTCGGAGGAGTTTGGTTACAAACACTGTGACACGAGAATTTTATAATTATATATAATGATGTGTGTGTGGTGTGTGTGTGTGTGTGTGTGTGTGTGTGTGTGTGTGGTTGTGTGTGTGTGTGTGTGTGTGTGTGTGTGTGTGTGTGGTGTGTGTGTGTGTGTGTGTGTACACTGGTATCCAAAAGTTAAGCATAAATCGTAAAATGCGAAAAACATAGAGTAAATAATCGTAAAATTATTCAAATTTCTTGCGGATATTAATTGGGTGAAGAAGAAACATTGGGTTTATGCAAAACCTTTCAGTCGACTACGTCCTTCGCGAAAGACCGGCGCATGTCGGAACGCGGAGAAACCGATTCACGCAGCATAGGCAGTTCAGACAAGTTTCGTGCAACTACTGTGCGAAGGAACGTTGTTAACCATCAAACAAGGTGAATGATGGCACAAAGATGCCAATTGGACATGTTTACGAAGGAAGAATTATTGGAATGCTGGAATCCTCACGATCACAAACCGAAGTGTCTTGAATTCTGAATGTGGACCAGTCTGTGATCTCAAGACTGTGGCAGAGGTTCAAAGAACGGGAGATGTTACCCGACAACCAGTATCAGGTCGACCAAGAGTCACAACCCCTCGCCAAGACCGATATCTGGTAATAAGTAAGCGACGTCAGAGGAGCAGTACTGCCAAAGCACTTGGTTCGACGCTCACAGACGCCACAGGAATACGAATTTCGAGGCAAATGTTTACAGGAGACTCAATCATGCTGGCCTGTATGCCAGAAGACCAGCAGTTTGCATTCCCTCACGTCTGCGCATAAACGCGCTCGTTTGAACTGGAGTTTGAAATATCAATATTGGATTGTGGGAGAGTGGGCCAATGTGATGTTCAGTGACGAGTCCCGGTTTAGTCTGAGTAGTGATTCTCGGCGGGTAACGATATCGAGAGTACCTGGAACACGTTTTGTACCAAGAAACATAATGGAAATACATCATTTTCCATCAAGGGGAGTAATGGTATGGGCAGGCATCATGATGGACGGCTGCACAGACCTCCATTTCTTTGACAAGGGGTCTGTGACTGCTCAAAGATACAGAGACGAAGTTCTTGAGCCTTGTTTCGAGGTGCTGTCGGTCCTGACTTCATATTCATGGATGATAATTCACCATTTCACCGAACGGTGCTGATTGATGACTTTCTTGGAACGGAAGACATCCAGCGCATGTCCTGGCCTGCGAACTCCCCTGATTTAAAACCTATCGAGCATGTATGGGATATGCTCGGGAGACAAATTGCAGCCCTTTCGCACCCACCAAGCTCCGTTACAGAACTGAAGAGAGCTCTCCAAGAAGCTTGGAATCGTTTGAGCCCACAACTCATTCATCATCTCATAGCAAGTATGGTAAATCGCTGTGCAGCGTGCCTGGCTTTCAGAGGTGACCACACGCCTTATTAAACTGCAGCAGTATTTTATTTAATGTTTTCTTTCATTTTTTCTTTAAAGTGTGAATCCTTGCTATGCTCAGTTTTCTTTCAAACTGCTACTTTGGATAATAAAATTAATTATTATCATTCTTTTAATTTGCTTCCTTATTTTATAACCAATTTACACTCGCATATCACGTTTCCTGCCATTCTGATTCACAGTACCTTCTTTATTCACATAATTATCAATTATACTTAACTTTTGTGGATACCAGTTTATATATATATATACACTCATGGATAAAAAAATTAGCGCACCAAGAAATAATTGCGGGATTGTAACTATACTTGGCATGAAAGTACATGTTGAAGAGATAAACAAATGATTAGAAATGCAGCTTGATTGCGCATTACGTACAGCCAGTAGAGGGCGTTTAACGTCGTTCTCCGTTTAGTATAAAACATGTAACTAAAGCTTGTTTGAACGTGCTGAATCGTTTACAAAGGAAATGCTTAGGTAGATATGACATTATGCCGTTTTCGAAGACAATATGAGCAGCTGTCACAGTCTTAGAGGAGGAGAATAATCGGCATGATGGAAGCTGTGTGGTCAGCTAGGTAAGTAGCTCGTCAATTAGGCCTCTCTGATTGTGTTGCGACGAGGTGCTGGGACCAGTGGATCCGAGAGATCTCATTTACACGAAGACCAGACTCAGAACACCCTCGACAGACCAGTCGTCGAGAAGACCACCACATAGTAAGAAATGCACGCGTACAGCCAACTGCTTCATCATCCACCATCCAGGCACAGGTAGCACCTTCACTAGGGTGCCTGTGTTTTCTCAAACCATACGAAGGCGCCCGGCTGAAGGACATTCGGGATCAAGGCCCCCAATACACGTGCTGCCCTTGAAGCCCAACCATCGACGCCTCCATTTGGAGTGGTGCTGCTCACGAGGAAACTGGACGGCAGCGAAATGGAACCAGGTCGCCTTTAGCGACGAATCCAGATTCAATCTCAGCAGTGAGACAATCGTGTTCGTGTGTGGAGACCCCGTGGTGAACCCCTCAATCCTGCCTTTGCTTTACAGTGACACACCACTACCACAGCTGGTGGGATGGTATGGGGTGCCATTGCCTACAATACACGGTCACCCCTAGTATTGATCTGTGCACCATGACAGCCCTGCGGTATGTCCATGACATCTAGCAACCACATGTGTTGCCGCTCATGCAACGGCTCCCAGGAGCCTTTTTCAATAAGACAATGCTCGGCCTCACACGGCAAGGGTGTCACAAGACTGTCTCCGCACTGTTACTACCCTTCCTTGGCCTGCCCGATCCCCAGATTTGTCTCCAATCGAGCATATCTGGGATCATTTGGAATGGCTAGTTGGGCATCCCACGAGTTTGATCGAACAAGAGGCAAGGTTACAGCAAATATGGAACGAAATGTCTCAAGACATCATGCAGAACTTGTATGCCTCAATTGTCCGATCGTATTGCATCGTGCATTTGCACTAGAGGGGGTTCAACAGGGTATTAAATACTCCGTTCTTTTGCCTTTTTCTCTGAAATAAATGATCATTTTTGTTTGATTTTTTAATCATTCACTTATATCAAAGTAGTCATTACGTATGTAAAATTGCGTTTCATTTTGACGACTCCTTCTTGGTGCGCTAATTTTTTTGTCCATGAGTGTATTTTCTAGCTTATACTTGATTTATTAATTTTAATACATTTTTCACAAATTTACTTCTACTATTAGTTAGCGTTTTAATAAAAAGTTAAAAATTATATTCGTAACAAAAAAAAACCAATTCTACACCAACAGTATATGACCTCAACTCCCATTTATGACGGAAGTAATTATGAAACAAATTTTGCAATAAAAATATACTTTTTAATACGTATGATCAGTCATAATTACTAGTAAAGTTCATGAAACTTTCGATCGGAGCCGTTTATGTATCATTAGATACAAAATAGCATACAATGTTTAACACGTTTTGACACAAAAGTCAAGTTTCCCCAAGTGACACTGTAATTATGTCTCATTTCAGCTTATTAAGCTGACATTTTGTGATGAATATTTTTTGTTATCGTTTCTTTAACGCATTTTTCCCATGCTCTGCTTAGTTCCATTAGATTCTTACTCCGAAAGAAAAAAGGAGCAATTGATGAAATATATTTTATTTTGGCTTTGGTAAAAATGAGAGAAAATCAAAATATTTTTACTCTTTTTCTCTGTAAGTCTGGAGAGCCGAAATAAACAAAACTTAAAGAATAAGATTAAAAGGCGTGAAGCTTAACACTAAGTTTCGTGGAATTTTAAAGTTTTCTTAAAGCAGAAAAAAGAATTTATCCTCCCGTGAATTTTACACACTTTGAGGATAATGTTCAATAATTCTTTCCTTGAGACGTATTTTCAGTAAAAGAAATATTGAACACGCACAAAACAATTTTTAGACAAAGTTATTTAAGTGTTTTTCTCAGGAAATATAAGTTGTTAGAAGTAAATATTTCTTCATTCAAACATATCATTTCATTTTTTTTTTCATTTTTTTAATTTTTTATTTCTTAAGTATCAGTTAAGAGGTTTGAAAAGTAGAATGATAAAATTTCTTTTTAGTTTTTCAGAATTTATTTAGGTTTAGAAATAAATCATATGATTGTCTCTATTAAAAAAAATTGCTATTCAAATTTGTTGTTTGGTAGTCCGTGACTTGAATGGCAGTCTGTGCAATGGCCTCCATGACCTTAATCTTTATTCGCTATATCGCCTATTAATGGTCATAGCAGTCACTGGTGGTTTAATGATACTCCACATCGTTCATAAAGATACATACGAAATATGAGAGCCTATTGAATGATCCCTCTGTCGTCATTTTCGATCGACGGCTACCTTCTTTAAATTCTGTATGGCCATTGTTTACTCATTTCTGCCGGTGTCACTGAATGATAACTTCGGTGCGAACCACATGTCGAACTATAATAGAATTTTACTAACTTGCCTCCTTTGGTCGAATTCGCATGGCGATATGTTTTAAGATTGGAATAAATTGTTTTTACTCCGTTTGGATGCTCCATTGAAAGGTGTTGAATCTCCAGCAAGTCAGTCAGAGACCTCCAAATTTTAATCCTTTGAAATTTTGTAATACGGAAAGTGCATGCTCATTTTTTTCCATTCGTATAACTTTTTGGAGAGTCACTTTTTATGTTAAACAGTTTGTGCTTTAAGTTATGTTCCATTTGATTGATTATTTTGCAATGGGACGATGTAATTTTTTTAAAGATATAGGGTGGAAAAGACAGCTTATACTGTAGTAATACGTCCCACTACACCAGAAACGCATTTTAGAGGCCTTGGTTGAAATTTCAAGACGGAAAGAGGAGTTGCAGCTGCCTTTTCTAGAGCATTCCATGTGTGGTCTCTTTAATATATGAATTCATGGACAGTTCACTCCTTAAATGTCGAATTTAAAATTCCAAGTTTTCATCATTTTATTTCACTTAGCTTCTGCCAACGAGTTAAACCTTTTCAACGTGATATTTATTAAGACCATCAAACCTCCATTGCTATACTGGTTTTTTTGGATATTAGAAGACGTATAAAGTTGTTCCTCAAGACAAATGTACATCATGAGTAAATAATTAGTTTGGATTTACACTTTTCACTGAAAAAAATAGTCTTTCACTTTTACTTGCTCCAATGCTCTTCACATCATGCTGAATGAGCTATTTTGTTTGCTAAGAAAAAAGCAGAAGACATCGCGTCTTTTTACAAACAGACCCTTCTCATAGTGCGCCCATTTGAAGGTATATCTTAATTATTCTTACCTCACTACATCTTTATATATCGATTATTCCTCAGTGAAAGACAAAAAATTAATGAGAATTTCTCATTAAGTAGTCTCTACTAAGGAAATTTACTAAATAAGCTGTGTTAAGATAAATTTAGTTTTGTTCTACATCAAAACAATTTGCTTCAAACCACATTATGGAAAATAAAAAGTGATGCATTAATATAAGATATTTCTTTAAATAGTAATAGCAATGTAAGCTATGTTTATATTATTTACTTGACTCGATTTCCTATTCTGTTTAAAGTAGGAATTTTAAATTGTTGACTTCTATCAATTTGAAAAGAAACATATAAGAACAAAGAAAGAAAGATATGTGTGGAAAAATATTCAATTATTTCAGTTTTGTTCATTTCCTAAAATGTAATAAGCTTTAGTAACAAAATCATAAATTGATTTTATAGGATTATATTTATTTATTTACAAGAGAAGGACAAAATTATGTAATGTAAAGCCGTGCTTCCCTTTTGGCATTATCAATGTCTTAAATATAATAAAGATAAATAATTAAAAAAGCAATAAATAAGATAAAAGATATAAATTAACATTTCCAACAATAAAAATACTATATCCATTCCTTGCAATATTTTTACTTTATTTTTACATAAGGCTGCAGATTGATAATTACCTTTGCAGACCTAATACGTTTCCCGGGAGCTGGTATCAGTTTTAAATGTGGCAATACATACGTGGATGTCAATTGACACAACGCAATTTTGAGGCCCAGCTTCCTTCCCAGAGGAGGAATCTGAGCTCTAACGATGTGAAATCGTATTAAAAATTTAATTTTTAGAGTCCCCCCTCCCATCCAAGCCAAACAGGCCCTCTAAAGATCTCTAACATACCGCATAATCATACGACATGGATGCGCGTTGATCTTTTGCATCATGAAGATCCACCGACTTCGGCCGGAGTCAAACCTGAAGACTTGGGCGGGCAAGGCCAGTGCCTAAGCAACTATGCCATCCAATCGACTCTCTTTGAATTGTATACCTACTTTTTCTTTTAGAGAAAAGGACATCAGAATTGGAATTTTGATAAACATGATATTATTTCACAATATAAAGCAAAATTTAGCTCAGTGATTTTTTTAATGCCTAACAACGTTATTTTCAATCTACCCTGCACAATTTTTAAAAGGTTTTGCAGACTTCCCTAAGTAATTTTATTTTACTGAGATTATTAAAAAAAATCAATTTCTGAAGTATCTCGAACTTAAATTCAAAGATTTGAAGTAGAAGAGCTCTTAAGATTCCATTTCAAAATGCACATCTCTGTGAAATAGCTCCCATTTGTTTTGTAATACAAATATTTAGAAAGTTTTAGTACGAGTATTGTCATTGAATGGATAACCAAGTTTCTTTAACAGTGAGAAGATCTCAAAGGAAATATTCATTGAGTTTAGAGTTATTACTATTGTAAAATATTTATTTTGCCAACTCAGTTAAACCGTTTATATATTTAAAGTTTTCTCTAGTTTAGAATTTTAGAAAGAGATCTTTATAGTACTTGCTGACCTTAATAAATTCAATGCGATAAATTCGGTTAACTGATATTTAAACACCAAAAAAAAGGAAATTTCTCTAAATTTGCAGCGTTAGTTTGTCTTTAAATATACATATAACAAATAGCTATAAATTTTTTCAATAACTTGATTTGCTACATTAATTTGTAATTATTGTTGAAATATTCAAATAAATATATAGGTTAGTTTCATTGTACAGATAAATGATATAATGACTATCGGTTATCTCGTTCTTATTCAATCCAATATGGGAGGGCACCCATTAAAAGTATATAGAGTGTCTAGAAGAAAGTCGAATAACAAGATCCAGAATATTTAGGCTTGTCATACTCCCAACAGTTGTCCAACGTGAAAGGTGCTGTATAGAAACACGACTGACAGTTAAAATCCTAATGTCCCTGAAGACAAGGTAAGAAGTAGTGTCAATAAATTGTAATATTTTATATATTACAATAAGTTCAGACCAAAAAACAAAACAGCAGTTAATATTCCTATTCTTAATGTCAAATGTATTTCTAGGAATCAGCAGACAGCTCTATCGCTCTTTTTTAGTGGCCTCATCAAATCTCTTATTTTTCAACAGGGCCGGAAAGTCTTTCCTGAGTGTCATTGGTGCGAGACTGATCAAACCTTCCCCAGTCATATACTTAATTGCTTGAATTTTACTATTGACGAGGTTTCAGAACATACCATTTTATTTTTGGATTTTTTGGCAATTTTTGGATTTTAGGGAGATGGTTTAGTTAAGCTACACCAACTGGGATAAGAAACAACAATAGTGATATAATAAACTTTGCATTAACATGATATAGGTTTAAATAAAATTGTTCCGATATTTTTAAAAATTTATTTCCCTAAGATTAACTGTTTAAACCTGTATATGAAAAATATTAAGATAAACATATATATGAATAAAAATATACAAATATAAATATATATATATATATTTGAATATTAAAGCAAGCTTTTAAAACGTTCAAATAATTAAAAAGATACATACATTTAAAAAGTTCCTTTGAAGTATATTGCGGGAAAGAAATGTTTCGCTAAAATCAGCTTATCTTATTTAAATTGTTATTGCTGCGTCAATAAAATTTTCTAATTTTAAAAAATAGGTGTCAGAGTTAATTGTTAAATGAAAATAATTTTTCACTGAAGCAGAATAATTAACTTTTAAGTGTTTTGTTGAATCTTAAAAATGATAGAATAATATATATACTAAAGAATATAATAGAGATTTAAAAACTTATATGTTCGAAAATTGATGACAATGTTTCAAAAAAGGATTGTTTTAATCATAAATTTAAAATAAATAAAATAATGATTATAAAGTATTTTCTATTTATTATTGATTATAAAAAAAGTATAATTGTGTGTAATTCACTAAAAAAACATCATGCTTGCGGTTTGAACAAGAATGAAACTGATAGCATCATATTAAGTAATTTTGGATGCATAATCAGCTTTAATTCTTTCATGCTCTGAATTTTTGACAAAAATAATGCATTAGAGGGAAATAATTACAAATATTTTAGATAGACCTCATAAAACTATAATTATTGAACAAAAAAATCTGGTACATATTAATAATATTAAACACTCTTTTTCAAATAAAGGGTGTCCAAAGTTACAAAAAATAGGTGGTACATATTTTGTACCACCACACTTCAACCAGAATGAAAGTTCTGGGAACACGAATTTTTTTTCCTAGGCACAATGGTAGCTTTAGCTAGTTATTTTATATTGGAAAATAAATAAATAAACTCCATCTTATACTGTTATTCATCCTATATATTGAAAGTTTTTCAGTTTTTCCAGATCTAATGTTGTAAGCTTAAGTTCAGTTTAGTCCTAATTTACCTAATGTTAGTTTTAATTTTAAATATTCTATTCTATATATTATTTTATTTTACCTAGTTTTTATTTAGTCAACATATATAATGAGTGCATTAAATGTATTTATTTTTTCCTGAGCACGACCTATAGCTTATTCAATACATATGTGTAATTTTGTAGGTACTATTATTTCATAAATATTATTATTATTATTTTTAAAAATGTAACTGACAACAAATTTATAACATAATCAATAAACAACAATAAATCAATAAAAATGTCCATTATTGAGAAAAAATAAGTGTAATGTATTTGTATTTGTAAAGAAGATAGCCTTCAAAAACGTCGTAGTACAAAACACATGTGAAGTAATACTATTTATTGAAGCACATGTGAAGTAATAATCATTGAGATATTGACTTATTTAGTTACATAAAATACATGTACTTACCTGATTTGTATCAAATATCACAAGAATTACTTTCATTTACACTTAAAAATACACAACACAGTCACTTCCAAAATATACCACTCAACAGATTTAAGCTGATCAAAGAATGAACTACTGCATAAACCCATTCCACACAATTAGCTTCTGATATCTGTTGGAAACTTGAGTAACTGTAGGAGTTGACCTCTGTGGTGATTCAGAGAATGTACTATCTAGCATCAATTTCTGAGGCTTTTAAACAAGTGGTACTTTTTTGTACCACCACGCAATAAACAATTAAGAATTGATGGTACAAAATATGTACCACAAAGCAGGAAAAAGTTAACAGAAATTGTTAGGACACTGAATTTTTTGGTTGTTAAAAATTTCACTAAAGATTAAATTAATTTTGCATTTGGATATTTTGTGGCACACACCACGCGGTTTTAATACATTCAATGTTTCTCAACAGGTTGTGGGTAATCTGAAGGAATTCAGCAAATAGTTTTGTTACAATAGATTTAATGCATTCAAGTCATCATTATTATGGTTTGAGTTAATGCGCGTGAATGTTTTTCCTTTATTGGCTGCATATCGAGGCATTTGGAGACGTCCTTTGATTTCAAAAAATTGGTCGAATCTGTATTACGTAAGAACCAAAAATTGTAAAACTTCAGTGCTTTAACTCGTTAAATAGCATCTAGTATCATTATTAAACGATTTCATTTATATGGGAACTAATTAAAAAACTTTCGATTTTCATACAGCTTACAATACACTATTAAGAAAATTTATTTTTAATTCAATGTAATACCAGAGAAATATATATATATATATATAATGTGAAATGCCAACGTAACACACAATATTATTTTTTGTTACCTTATTTGCTTTATTAATTAATTTCATTAATGTGCAGCACATACGCGTACAGCCCAACAATATCTTTCATAAACATATACAGAATTTGAACTCGTGTATCTTCTTGAGATAATCTGATCACGAGAATTTAAATTAACAAATTAAGAAATAACAAAATATTTCTATTACTCATAAAGTTTTTTAAGTATAAAAATGTAGCGCATATACTAATGACTCAAGAAATAAAAGAATATTAAATATTTCCATATCTCTAATTAAAAGTGGAAATTTTTCATCTGAAACATCTAGCTTTTTAGAACTTTTTAGTAAATCTCAGAACATTTTCAAAAATGAAAGAAATGTAGAAATAGTTTGAAAGAGAAGTTTAATAATAAGCAGGACACTAAGCAAGGCATTTTTAACACAAAGGCTAAATTACAAATCCCACGATGATGCTTCGTAGCATGTCTGACTCTAAAACAGTTCTACGTAATTCTGATTTTCCTTTTGTCCCCTATATCTCCTTCAAAACCTTTTTCACTGGTAGCGAAGCATTCTGTATTTATTTGCACTTTGATGGAACACATTTTTAACTAATAATATTATTCTGACAAAATAGTATTAAAATTATTAAAAATAAAAAAAATAATAACTGCCGCCTTTGCAGAATATTTTTTTCTGTTTATTGCTATTGGAGAGTTAGGTATACTGTTTTAAATTGTTAAAATGCATAAATATCTAATATAATTCTTTTCTAAAATTTAACTGTTAACCTTTATGAACTTGTTTTTTGTGGTGTTTCGCAACATAAACATGTTTCTATTTCTACTCTCTCTTCACTATAATTATATCACTCGTTAATTTAATATTAAAATGCCAAAAATCATTAATTATTAATACGCAAATATTCTGTAACAGTTTCAAAACATGAGAAATTTATAAATCGATAGTGCGTGATCGAGGATTTCATTTTGATTAAAGTAATTTATGTAAAACGTTTTCTAATGTGATTATTATTGCAAGACAAGAATAAACATACTGTGAAGACGAAATGACAATTTGAGCTAGACGCCTGAGGTATTTCACTTAAGGAAATGCTGGAGTAATTAGTACAACTCACAGTTCCAAATCCTCAAGAATGAACTTAGGAAATTTAATTTCAAGCATTATCTCCTAACATTGGCAAAGAGAGTAATATGACAGCAGAAAATTGCTTCTAATTGTTTTTCTACTAATACGTCATTAACTACACAGTTTCTGCATAGCTCCTGAACTTATTCTAGATGATTGAAAAAAATTTCTTTGTTAAATGGATGGAGATTTCAGTTTTTATGAGCTGATGGAAGGTTTAAAGCGTGACGTAAATTTTCCGAGTCTATGGACCAAATGATCCTTTAGGTACAGAGAAACATAACGGTAGCTTGAGAATGGTATGGACTTCTTTTAAGTACTCATACTCTCCCATAAAATTTATCCAATTATTGAGAGGAAAAGGTTATTTTGAATTACTTGAAGACATTTGCAGCCAAATAATGGGCTTCATGTACCTAAAAAAAAGATTTTAATTTCCAGGATGTCTGTGCGTCGGATCCTCGGTTCCAAAACATTCACGGTTGGTTTGAGAAATAACCTAGGGAATTCAAGAGAAGGATTCATCCACCAAAATCACTAAACATGAGTTCTCGTATAACATATACGGTATCTTATTAAAAGGCATCTTGTACAAAAATATCCCTAACGGCGAAAGAATGAGATAATACGAATATCTGTGGAAAGTTAACAAGTTTGAATATTTCTCTTGAAGACGTATTCAATAAAAGGCTACTGAAATTTCTGCACGCCACCGATAAAAAAAACGTATTAGGCTATGCCACTTATTTTTAGAGTTATTCAATATATATATATTACTCAATAAAATAATAAGCGATACCTCAAGCAGTTCTTACTGTAAAGGAAAGATCTGCGTGTGCAAGGTAGAATATAGAGCTAATATATATATATATGCAACTTAATATACAGTTAAGAGTCAAAACATTATGATCAAACCTACTTTTTGCAATGAACTCGCCTGGATGCCGTGAAAGGCATGTGATCAGGTGGAAGTGATATTTAACTGCTGCTGAAGAGTTTGAAGAATTATTCTTTCAGTTACTTCTGTGTGTGATGGGAAAGACTGCGGATCTAAGTGACTTTGATAGAGGGCATATTGTAATGGCTCGAAGGCTCGGAACAAGTATTTCCGAAACTGCACGACTCGTGGGTTGATCGCGATCTACAGTTGTTAGTACTTATACAAAGTGGATGAATGACGGTGAAACCAGCATTAGACGACATGGTGTTGCACGTCCACACGCTATCAAAGAAAAAGGTCGTCGGAGACTGTCTCGCATGCTGAAGCAAAACCGCAGCCAGACATTGGCTCAGCTGACAGCCCGATACAATGCAAGACCAAGTAGAATAGTATCGGAGCACACTGTTCAGCGGACACTGTTGGATATGAGGCTACGCAGCAAACGTCCCACTTGTGTGCCTTTGCTGACCAAGCGTCATCGCCAACTGCGCTTGCGCTGGGCCCGGGAACATCGCGACTGGTCCATGGATCAGTGGGAGAGAGTTGCCTGGTCAGATGAATCACGGTTTGTCATTCATCACGCCGATGGCCGTGTCAGAATATACCGTCTTCCAGGCGGACAGTTGCTCCCTCAATGTACAGTAGGACATACACACGCCGGTGGTGGTGGTATTATTCTTTGCAAGACGTTCTCTTGGGCGTTTCTGGGACCCATGGTTGTGGTAGAGCAGATTATGAATGCTACAGGGTATCTGAACATCATTGCGGACCAGTTGTACCCTTACATGGCCTCTGTTTTTGGAGCTGGAAATGGAATGTTCCAACAGGAGAACGCCCCGTGTCACAAGGCTTAAATTATGTTGGAGTGGTTCCAGGAACATGATGCTGATTTCCATTAATGCCTGGCTGCCTAACTCACGTATCTCAATCCGATAGAACACATTTGGAATGTCATGGGACGGCAGCTCAGAGCAAAGACCACCAATTCACAATATCTCGAATTTGCGTGACCGTTGCTTAAACATCTGATACAATCTGTCTCCGGCCATCTACCAAGGACTTGTGGCATCCATGCGAAGGCGGGTTGAAGCTGTGTTGCGCGCCAAAAGTGAGCCAACTCGTTATTGACAGGTGGTCATAATATTTTGGCTCTTGAGTGTATGCAACTAATATATATATATATATTACTTATTATTGGTATATACTACCTTAAATTGTATATACAACTTAAGGTATATAGGTATTAAAGTTGTGTATACAACTTAAGGTAGAATATACAAATGGTTAAATTTCGGCATACAATGAAACTAACAATAGCAGCAGATTGTAAAAGGTTATTTGAGATGATTTATAAAAATAAGGATATTACAATGCAAAGGCATAATTTTCAAGTAAATGCAGTTTGTTCAAAGCACGTGGACGTTTTCAAAATATTTCAGATGAAGGCGCGAACAATATTAGCAAATTTCCTTATTTCGGACATGACGTTTAATTAGACTGAAAAGAAGATGGCTGGTTAAATTGCAGGATCACTTTAATACTGGTAAGAGTAATGCTACTGTTCTAGGATGTTTGCAAAAAATGATGAACTGTGGTCATAGACAAAGAAATGTTCTACCAAAAGAGATACTCATAACGAGAAGGATTCTTTTGAGCATCTAGCCTCTGATGCGTATTTATCAATAATGCGACACATAACTGAGACGCCACTGACTTCAATGACTAACTAAAGTGAGGGGGGGGGGAGGTCATGTCATGAAGCCCATTACGCCGACTGTCCCTCATTATAGAATGGTGCCTAACGCGTTTGCTGTGTTTCTGAATACATTTCACTGGGACTCTCACGGAGTACAGAATAATTCTTTCCAGCGATGAATCTCACTTCAAATTGAGCCTCAGTGACTACAAAGATGTGTCTGGAGATGTCCAGAACACCGTTACAATACTTACTTTACTGTTATTTTACCCACAGTCATACAGTAAAGAGTTATAATGAGGTGTACCATTTTGTTTCACAGCTGGATTCTTTTTCTGTATACCGCGACATTCTCACAGCACAGCAGCACGTTGACGAGTTACAGTTTGGACGGGATTCTTAGTGTTGCTCTTCATTTCATGATCCCTGAGCTTACATTTCAAAGGATTAATTCTAGGTTACAAAAGTCATGCATTTCTTTTCTTAGACTTCCTGTTTCACTAACACTTTCCTGTAAGATACGATCACCAAATATCTTCTTATATGCTACGCTTGGGCTCTGAATAGATGTCGATTGATACCGTTTCTGGATTGCGCTGATCTAACACATCAATCAGAACGTGTAAGGCATGCAATGCAACTGTAAGATATTTTCCAAATCTAGGATTTAATATCCATCCGGAATAACAGTTTCTATCAGGGCTAAATTGCTGA